>CP110841.1:0-40483 GCA_028411795.1 Euphorbia peplus
GCTCCGTATGGCTCCAAAATGAAAAAAGTTTTGCGATTTTCGCCGCAAACCCCGCAGGTTTCTTCGTATGACGCGCACGTGCCGCAAAAAGGTTTGGGGGTGCAACACGAGGACTTCCCAGGAGGTCACCCATCTTAGTACTACTCTCGCCCAAGCACGTTTAACTTCGGACTTCTGATGGGATCCGGTGCATTAGTGCTGGTATGATCGCAACCGTTATGCTTTGCGACATAAATCCATATACATATTGCTCCGTATGGCTCCAAAATGAAAAACGTTTGGCGATTTTCGCCGCAAACCCCGCAGGTTTCTTCGTATGACGCGCACGTGCCGCAAAAGGGTTTGGGGGTGCAACACGAGGACTTCCCAGGAGGTCACCCATCTTAGTACTACTCTCGCCCAAGCACGTTTAACTTCGGAGTTCTGATGGGATCCGGTGCATTAGTGCGGGTATGATCGCACCCTTTATGCTTTGCGACATAAATCCATATACATATTGCTCCGTATGGCTCCAAAATGAAAAACGTTTGGCGATTTTCGCCGCAAACCCCGCAGGTTTCTTCGTATGACGCGCAAAAAGGTTTGGGGGTGCAACACGAGGACTTCCCAGGAGGTCACCCATCTTAGTACTACTCTCGCCCAAGCACGTTTAACTTCGGAGTTCTGATGGGATACGGTGCATTAGTGCTGGTATGATCGCACCCGTTATGCTTTGCGACATAAATCCATATACATATTGCTCCGTATGGCTCCAAAATGAAAAAAGTTTGGCGATATTCGCCGCAAACCCCGCAGGTTTCTTCGTATGACGCGCAAAAAGGTTTGGGGGTGCAACACGAGGACTTCCCAGGTGGTCACCCATCTTAGTACTACTCTCGCCCAAGCACGTTTAACTTCGGAGTTCTGATGGGATCCGGTGCATTAGTGCTGGTATGATCGCACCCGTTATGCTTTGCGACATAAATCCATATACATATTGCTCCGTATGGCTCCAAAATGAAAAAAGTTTGGCGATTTTCGCCGCAAACCCCGCAGGTTTCTTCGTATGACGCGCAAAAAGGTTTGGGGGTGCAACACGAGGACTTCCCAGGAGGTCACCCATCTTAGTACTACTCTCGCCCAAGCTCGTTTAACTTCGGAGTTCTGATGGGATCCGGTGCATTAGTGCTGGTATGATCGCACCCGTTATGCTTTGCGACATAAATCCATGTACATATTGCTCCGTATGGCTCCAAAATGAAAAAAGTTTGGCGATTTTCGCCGCAAACCCCGCAGGTTTCTTCGTATGACGCGCAAAAAGGTTTGGGGGTGCAACACGAGGACTTCCCAGGAGGTCACCCATCTTAGTACTACTCTAGCCCAAGCACGTTTAACTTCGGAGTTCTGATGGGATCCGGTGCATTAGTGCTGGTATGATCGCACCCGTTATGCTTTGCGACATAAATCCATATACATATTGCTCCGTATGGCTCCAAAATGAAAAAAGTTTGGCGATTTTCGCCGCAAACCCCGCAGGTTTCTTCGTATGACGCGCAAAAAGGTTTGGGGGTGCAACACGAGGACTTCCCAGGAGGTCACCCATCTTAGTACTACTCTCGCCCAAGCACGTTTAACTTCGGAGTTCTGATGGGATCCGGTGCATTAGTGCTGGTATGATCGCACACGTTATGCTTTGCGACATAAATCCATATACATATGGCTCCAAAATGAAAAAAGTTTGGCGATTTTCGCCGCAAACCCCGCAGGTTTCTTCGTATGACGCGCAAAAAGGTTTGGGGGTGCAACACGAGGACTTCCCAGGAGGTCACCCATCTTAGTACTACTCTCGCCCAAGCACGTTTAACTTCGGAGTTCTGATGGGATCCGGTGCATTAGTGCTGGTATGATCGCACCCGTTATGCTTTGCGACATAAATCCATATACATATGGCTCCAAAATGAAAAAAGTTTGGCGATTTTCGCCGCAAACCCCGCAGGTTTCTTCGTATGACGCGCAAAAAGGTTTGGGGGTGCAACACGAGGACTTCCCAGGAGGTCACCCATCTTAGTACTACTCTCGCCCAAGCACGTTTAACTTCGGAGTTCTGATGGGATCCGGTGCATTAGTGCTGGTATGATCGCACCCGTTATGCTTTGCGACATAAATCCATATACATATTGCTCCGTATGGCTCCAAAATGAAAAAAGTTTGGCGATTTTCGCCGCAAACCCCGCAGGTTTCTTCGTATGACGCGCAAAAAGGTTTGGGGGTGCAACACGAGGACTTCCCAGGAGGTCACCCATCTTAGTACTACTCTCGCCCAAGCTCGTTTAACTTCGGAGTTCTGATGGGATCCGGTGCATTAGTGCTGGTATGATCGCACCCGTTATGCTTTGCGACATAAATCCATGTACATATTGCTCCGTATGGCTCCAAAATGAAAAAAGTTTGGCGATTTTCGCCGCAAACCCCGCAGGTTTCTTCGTATGACGCGCAAAAAGGTTTGGGGGTGCAACACGAGGACTTCCCAGGAGGTCACCCATCTTAGTACTACTCTAGCCCAAGCACGTTTAACTTCGGAGTTCTGATGGGATCCGGTGCATTAGTGCTGGTATGATCGCACCCGTTATGCTTTGCGACATAAATCCATATACATATTGCTCCGTATGGCTCCAAAATGAAAAAAGTTTGGCGATTTTCGCCGCAAACCCCGCAGGTTTCTTCGTATGACGCGCAAAAAGGTTTGGGGGTGCAACACGAGGACTTCCCAGGAGGTCACCCATCTTAGTACTACTCTCGCCCAAGCACGTTTAACTTCGGAGTTCTGATGGGATCCGGTGCATTAGTGCTGGTATGATCGCACACGTTATGCTTTGCGACATAAATCCATATACATATGGCTCCAAAATGAAAAAAGTTTGGCGATTTTCGCCGCAAACCCCGCAGGTTTCTTCGTATGACGCGCAAAAAGGTTTGGGGGTGCAACACGAGGACTTCCCAGGAGGTCACCCATCTTAGTACTACTCTCGCCCAAGCACGTTTAACTTCGGAGTTCTGATGGGATCCGGTGCATTAGTGCTGGTATGATCGCACCCGTTATGCTTTGCGACATAAATCCATATACATATGGCTCCAAAATGAAAAAAGTTTGGCGATTTTCGCCGCAAACCCCGCAGGTTTCTTCGTATGACGCGCAAAAAGGTTTGGGGGTGCAACACGAGGACTTCCCAGGAGGTCACCCATCTTAGTACTACTCTCGCCCAAGCACGTTTAACTTCGGAGTTCTGATGGGATCCGGTGCATTAGTGCTGGTATGATCGCACCCGTTATGCTTTGCGACATAAATCCATATACATATTGCTCCGTATGGCTCCAAAATGAAAAAAGTTTGGCGATTTTCGCCGCAAACCCCGCAGGTTTCTTCGTATGACGCGCAAAAAGGTTTGGGGGTGCAACACGAGGACTTCCCAGGAGGTCACCCATCTTAGTACAACTCTCGCCCAAGCACGTTTAACTTCGGAGTTCTGATGGGATCCGGTGCATTAGTGCTGGTATGATCGCACCCGTTATGCTTTGCGACATAAATCCATATACATATTGCTCCGTATGGCTCCAAAATGAAAAAAGTTTGGCGATTTTCGCCGCAAACCCCGCAGGTTTCTTCGTATGACGCGCAAAAAGGTTTGGGGGTGCAACACGAGGACTTCCCAGGAGGTCACCCATCTTAGTACTACTCTCGCCCAAGCACGTTTAACTTCGGAGTTCTGATGGGATCCGGTGCATTAGTGCTGGTATGATCGCACCGCTTATGCTTTGCGACATAAATCCATATACATATGGCTCCAAAATGAAAAAAGTTTGGCGATTTTCGCCGCAAACCCCGCAGGTTTCTTCGTATGACGCGCAAAAAGGTTTGGGGGTGCAACACGAGGACTTCCCAGGAGGTCACCCATCTTAGTACTACTCTCGCCCAAGCACGTTTAACTTCGGAGTTCTGATGGGATCCGGTGCATTAGTGCTGGTATGATCGCACCCGTTATTCTTTGTGACATAAATCCATATACATATGGCTCCAAAATGAAAAAAGTTTGGCGATTTTCGCCGCAAACCCCGCAGGTTTCTTCGTATGACGCGCAAAAAGGTTTGGTGGTGCAACACGAGGACTTCCCAGGAGGTCACCCATCTTAGTACTACTCTCGCCCAAGCACGTTTAACTTCGGAGTTCTGATGGGATCCGGTGCATTAGTGCTGGTATGATCGCACCCGTTATGCTTTGCGACATAAATCCATAAACATATTGCTCCGTATGGCTCCAAAATGAAAAAAGTTTGGCGATTTTCGTCGCAAACCCCGCAGGTTTCTTCGTATGACGCGCAAAAAGGTTTGGGGGTGCAACACGAGGACTTCCCAGGAGGTCACCCATCTTAGTACTACTCTCGCCCAAACACGTTTAACTTCGGAGTTCTGATGGGATCCGGTGCATTAGTGCTGGTATGATCGCACCCGTTATGCTTTGCGACATAAATCCATATACATATTGCTCCGTATGGCTCCAAAATGAAAAAAGTTTGGCGATTTTCGCCGCAAACCCCGCAAGTTTCTTCGTATGACGCGCAAAAAGGTTTGGGGGTGCAACACGAGGACTTCCCAGGAGGTCACCCATCTTAGTACTACTCTCGCCCAAGCACGTTTAACTTCGGAGTTCTGATGGGATCCGGTGCATTAGTGCTGGTATGATCGCACCCGTTATGCTTTGCGACATAAATCCATATACATATTGCTCCGTATGGCTCCAAAATGAAAAAAGTTTGGCGATTTTCGCCGCAAACCCCGCAGGTTTCTTCGTATGACGCGCAAAAAGGTTTGGGGGTGCAACACGAGGACTTCCCAGGAGGTCACCCATCTTAGTACTACTCTCGCCCAAGCACGTTTAACTTCGGAGTTCTGATGGGATCCGGTGCATTAGTGCTGGTATGATCGCACCCGTTATGCTTTGCGACATAAATCCATATACATATTGCTCCGTATGGCTCCAAAATGAAAAAAGTTTGGCGATTTTCGCCGCAAACCCCGCAGGTTTCTTCGTATGACGCGCAAAAAGGTTTGGGGGTGCAACACGAGGACTTCCCAGGAGGTCACCCATCTTAGTACTACTGTCGCCCAAGCACGTTTAACTTCGGAGTTCTGATGGGATACGGTGCATTAGTGCTGGTATGATCGCACCCGTTATGCTTTGCGACATAAATCCATATACATATTGCTCCGTATGGCTCCAAAATGAAAAAAGTTTGGCGATATTCGCCGCAAACCCCGCAGGTTTCTTCGTATGACGCGCAAAAAGGTTTGGGGGTGCAACACGAGGACTTCCCAGGAGGTCACCCATCTTAGTACTACTCTCGCCCAAGCACGTTTAACTTCGGAGTTCTGATGGGATCCGGTGCATTAGTGCTGGTATGATCGCACCCGTTATGCTTTGCGACATAAATCCATATACATATTGCTCCGTATGGCTCCAAAATGAAAAAAGTTTGGCGATTTTCGCCGCAAACCCCGCAGGTTTCTTCGTATGACGCGCAAAAAGGTTTGGGGGTGCAACACGAGGACTTCCCAGGAGGTCACCCATCTTAGTACTACTCTCGCCCAAGCTCGTTTAACTTCGGAGTTCTGATGGGATCCGGTGCATTAGTGCTGGTATGATCGCACCCGTTATGCTTTGCGACATAAATCCATATACATATTGCTCCGTATGGCTCCAAAATGAAAAAAGTTTGGCGATTTTCGCCGCAAACCCCGCAGGTTTCTTCGTATGACGCGCAAAAAGGTTTGGGGGTGCAACACGAGGACTTCCCAGGAGGTCACCCATCTTAGTACTACTCTCGCCAAAGCACGTTTAACTTCGGAGTTCTGATGGGATCCGGTGCATTAGTGCTGGTATGATCGCACCCGTTATGCTTTGCGACATAAATCCATATACATATTGCTCCGTATGGCTCCAAAATGAAAAAAGTTTGGCGATATTCGCCGCAAACCCCGCAGGTTTCTTCGTATGACGCGCAAAAAGGTTTGGGGGTGCAACACGAGGACTTCCCAGGAGGTCACCCATCTTAGTACTACTCTCGCCCAAGCACGTTTAACTTCGGAGTTCTGATGGGATCCGGTGCATTAGTGCTGGTATGATCGCACCCGTTATTCTTTGTGACATAAATCCATATACATATGGCTCCAAAATGAAAAAAGTTTGGCGATTTTCGCCGCAAACCCCGCAGGTTTCTTCGTATGACGCGCAAAAAGGTTTGGGGGTGCAACACGAGGACTTCCCAGGAGGTCACCCATCTTAGTACTACTCTCGCCCAAGCACGTTTAACTTCGGAGTTCTGATGGGATCCGGTGCATTAGTGCTGGTATGATCGCACCCGTTATGCTTTGCGACATAAATCCATAAACATATTGCTCCGTATGGCTCCAAAATGAAAAAAGTTTGGCGATTTTCGTCGCAAACCCCGCAGGTTTCTTCGTATGACGCGCAAAAAGGTTTGGGGGTGCAACACGAGGACGTCCCAGGAGGTCACCCATCTTAGTACTACTCTCGCCCAAACACGTTTAACTTCGGAGTTCTGATGGGATCCGGTGCATTAGTGCTGGTATGATCGCACCCGTTATGCTTTGCGACATAAATCCATATACATATTGCTCCGTATGGCTCCAAAATGAAAAAAGTTTGGCGATTTTCGCCGCAAACCCCGCAAGTTTCTTCGTATGACGCGCAAAAAGGTTTGGGGGTGCAACACGAGGACTTCCCAGGAGGTCACCCATCTTAGTACTACTCTCGCCCAAGCACGTTTAACTTCGGAGTTCTGATGGGATCCGGTGCATTAGTGCTGGTATGATCGCACCCGTTATCCTTTGCGACATAAATCCATATACATATTGCTCCGTATGGCTCCAAAATGAAAAAAGTTTGGCGATTTTCGCCGCAAACCCCGCAGGTTTCTTCGTATGACGCGCAAAAAGGTTTGGGGGTGCAACACGAGGACTTCCCAGGAGGTCACCCATCTTAGTACTACTCTCGCCCAAGCACGTTTAACTTCGGAGTTCTGATGGGATCTGGTGCATTAGTGCTGGTATGATCGCACCCGTTATGCTTTGCGACATAAATCCATATACATATTGCTCCGTATGGCTCCAAAATGAAAAAAGTTTGGCGATTTTCGCCGCAAACCCCGCAGGTTTCTTCGTATGACGCGCAAAAAGGTTTGGGGGTGCAACACGAGGACTTCCCAGGAGGTCACCCATCTTAGTACTACTCTCGCCCAAGCACGTTTAACTTCGGAGTTCTGATGGGATACGGTGCATTAGTGCTGGTATGATCGCACCCGTTATGCTTTGCGACATAAATCCATATACATATTGCTCCGTATGGCTCCAAAATGAAAAAAGTTTGGCGATATTCGCCGCAAACCCCGCAGGTTTCTTCGTATGACGCGCAAAAAGGTTTGGGGGTGCAACACGAGGACTTCCCAGGAGGTCACCCATCTTAGTACTACTCTCGCCCAAGCACGTTTAACTTCGGAGTTCTGATGGGATCCGGTGCATTAGTGCTGGTATGATCGCACCCGTTATGCTTTGCGACATAAATCCATATACATATTGCTCCGTATGGCTCCAAAATGAAAAAAGTTTGGCGATTTTCGCCGCAAACCCCGCAGGTTTCTTCGTATGACGCGCAAAAAGGTTTGGGGGTGCAACACGAGGACTTCCCAGGAGGTCACCCATCTTAGTACTACTCTCGCCCAAGCTCGTTTAACTTCGGAGTTCTGATGGGATCCGGTGCATTAGTGCTGGTATGATCGCACCCGTTATGCTTTGCGACATAAATCCATATACATATTGCTCCGTATGGCTCCAAAATGAAAAAAGTTTGGCGATTTTCGCCGCAAACCCCGCAGGTTTCTTCGTATGACGCGCAAAAAGGTTTGGGGGTGCAACACGAGGACTTCCCAGGAGGTCACCCATCTTAGTACTACTCTCGCCAAAGCACGTTTAACTTCGGAGTTCTGATGGGATCCGGTGCATTAGTGCTGGTATGATCGCACCCGTTATGCTTTGCGACATAAATCCATATACATATTGCTCCGTATGGCTCCAAAATGAAAAAAGTTTGGCGATTTTCGCCGCAAACCCCGCAGGTTTCTTCGTATGACGCGCAAAAAGGTTTGGGGGTGCAACACGAGGACTTCCCAGGAGGTCACCCATCTTAGTACTACTCTCGCCCAAGCACGTTTAACTTCGGAGTTCTGATGGGATCCGGTGCATTAGTGCTGGTATGATCGCACCCGTTATGCTTTGCGACATAAATCCATATACATATGGCTCCAAAATGAAAAAAGTTTGGCGATTTTCGCCGCAAACCCCGCAGGTTTCTTCGTATGACGCGCAAAAAGGTTTGGGGGTGCAACACGAGGACTTCCCAGGAGGTCACCCATCTTAGTACTACTCTCGCCCAAGCACGTTTAACTTCGGAGTTCTGATGGGATCCGGTGCATTAGTGCTGGTATGATCGCACCCGTTATGCTTTGTGACATAAATCCATATACATATGGCTCCAAAATGAAAAAAGTTTGGCGATTTTCGCCGCAAACCCCGCAGGTTTCTTCGTATGACGCGCAAAAAGGTTTGGGGGTGCAACACGAGGAATTCCCAGGAGGTCACCCATCTTAGTACTACTCTCGCCCAAGCACGTTTAACTTCGGAGTTCTGATGGGATCCGGTGCATTAGTGCTGGTATGATCGCACCCGTTATGCTTTGCGACATAAATCCATAAACATATTGCTCCGTATGGCTCCAAAATGAAAAAAGTTTGGCGATTTTCGTCGCAAACCCCGCAGGTTTCTTCGTATGACGCGCAAAAAGGTTTGGGGGTGCAACACGAGGACTTCCCAGGAGGTCACCCATCTTAGTACTACTCTCGCCCAAGCACGTTTAACTTCGGAGTTTTGATGGGATCCGGTGCATTAGTGCTGGTATGATCGCACCCCTTATGCTTTGCGACATAAATCCATATACATATTGCTCCGTATGGCTCCAAAATGAAAAAAGTTTGGCGATTTTCGCCGTAAACCCCGCAGGTTTCTTCGTATGACGCGCAAAAAGGTTTGGGGGTGCAACACGAGGACTTCCCAGGAGGTCACCCATCTTAGTACTACTCTCGCCCAAGCACGTTTAACTTCGGAGTTCTTATGGGATACGGTGCATTAGTGCTGGTATGATCGCACCCGTTATGCTTTGCGACATAAATCCATATACATATTGCTCCGTATGGCTCCAAAATGAAAAAAGTTTGGCGATATTCGCCGCAAACCCCGCAGGTTTCTTCGTATGACGCGCAAAAAGGTTTGGGGGTGCAACACGAGGACTTCCCAGGAGGTCACTCATCTTAGTACTACTCTCGCCCAAGCACGTTTAACTTCAGAGTTCTGATGGGATCCGGTGCATTAGTGCTGGTATGATCGCACCCGTTATGCTTTGCGACATAAATCCATATACATATTGCTCCGTATGGCTCCAAAATGAAAAAAGTTTGGCGATTTTCGCCGCAAACCCCGCAGGTTTCTTCGTATGACGCGCAAAAAGGTTTGGGGGTGCAACACGAGGACTTCCCAGGAGGTCACCCATCTTAGTACTACTCTCGCCCAAGCACGTTTAACTTCGGAGTTCTGATGGGATCCGGTGCATTAGTGCTGGTATGATCGCACCCGTTATGCTTTGCGACATAAATCCATATACATATGGCTCCAAAATGAAAAAAGTTTGGCGATTTTCGCCGCAAACCCCGCAGGTTTCTTCGTATGACGCGCAAAAAGGTTTGGGGGTGCAACACGAGGACTTCCCAGGAGGTCACCCATCTTAGTACTACTCTCGCCCAAGCACGTTTAACTTCGGAGTTCTGATGGGATCCGGTGCATTAGTGCTGGTATGATCGCACCCGTTATGCTTTGCGACATAAATCCATATACATATTGCTCCGTATGGCTCCAAAATGAAAAAAGTTTGGCGATTTTCGCCGCAAACCCCGCAGGTTTCTTCGTATGACGCGCAAAAAGGTTTGGGGGTGCAACACGAGGACTTCCCAGGAGGTCACCCATCTTAGTACTACTCTCGCCCAAGCACGTTTAACTTCGGAGTTCTGATGGGATCCGGTGCATTAGTGCTGGTATGATCGCACCCGTTATGCTTTGCGACATAAATCCATATACATATGGCTCCAAAATGAAAAAAGTTTGGCGATTTTCGCCGCAAACCCCGCAGGTTTCTTCGTATGACGCGCAAAAAGGTTTGGGGGTGCAACACGAGGACTTCCCAGGAGGTCACCCATCTTAGTACTACTCTCGCCCAAGCACGTTTAACTTCGGAGTTCTGATGGGATCCGGTGCATTAGTGCTGGTATGATCGCACCCGTTATGCTTTGCGACATAAATCCATATACATATGGCTCCAAAATGAAAAAAGTTTGGCGATTTTCGCCGCAAACCCCGCAGGTTTCTTCGTATGACGCGCAAAAAGGTTTGGGGGTGCAACACGAGGACTTCCCAGGAGGTCACCCATCTTAGTACTACTCTCGCCCAAGCACGTTTAACTTCGGAGTTCTGATGGGATCCGGTGCATTAGTGCTGGTATGATCGCACCCGTTATGCTTTGCGACATAAATCCATATACATATGGCTCCAAAATGAAAAAAGTTTGGCGATTTTCGCCGCAAACCCCGCAGGTTTCTTCGTATGACGCGCAAAAAGGTTTGGGGGAGCAACACGAGGACTTCCCAGGAGGTCACCCATCTTAGTACTACTCTCGCCCAAGCACGTTTAACTTCGGAGTTCTGATGGGATCCGGTGCATTAGTGCTGGTATGATCGCACCCGTTATGCTTTGCGACATAAATCCATATACATATTGCTCCGTATGGCTCCAAAATGAAAAAAGTTTGGCGATTTTCGCCGCAAACCCCGCAGGTTTCTTCGTATGACGCGCAAAAAGGTTTGGGGGTGCAACACGAGGACTTCCCAGGAGGTCACCCATCTTAGTACTACTCTCGCCCAAGCACGTTTAACTTCGGAGTTCTGATGGGATCCGGTGCATTAGTGCTGGTATGATCGCACCCGTTATGCTTTGCGACATAAATCCATATACATATGGCTCCAAAATCAAAAAAGTTTGGCGATTTTCGCCGCAAACCCCGCAGGTTTCTTCGTATGACGCGCAAAAAGGTTTGGGGGTGCAACACGAGGACTTCCCAGGAGGTCACCCATCTTAGTACTACTCTCGCCCAAGCACGTTTAACTTCGGAGTTCTGATGGGATCCGGTGCATTAGTGCTGGTATGATCGCACCCGTTATGCTTTGCGACATAAATCCATATACATATGGCTCCAAAATGAAAAAAGTTTGGCGATTTTCGCCGCAAACCCCGCAGGTTTCTTCGTATGACGCGCAAAAAGGTTTGGGGGTGCAACACGAGGACTTCCCAGGAGGTCACCCATCTTAGTACTACTCTCGCCCAAGCACGTTTAACTTCGGAGTTCTGATGGGATCCGGTGCATTAGTGCTGGTATGATCGCACCCGTTATGCTTTGCGACATAAATCCATATACATATGGCTCCAAAATGAAAAAAGTTTGGCGATTTTCGCCGCAAACCCCGCAGGTTTCTTCGTATGACGCGCAAAAAGGTTTGGGGGTGCAACACGAGGACTTCCCAGGAGGTCACCCATCTTAGTACTACTCTCGCCCAAGCACGTTTAACTTCGGAGTTCTGATGGGATCCGGTGCATTAGTGCTGGTATGATCGCACCCGTTATGCTTTGCGACATAAATCCATATACATATTGCTCCGTATGGCTCCAAAATGAAAAAAGTTTGGCGATTTTCGCCGCAAACCCCGCAGGTTTCTTCGTATGACGCGCAAAAAGGTTTGGGGGTGCAACACGAGGACTTCCCAGGAGGTCACCCATCTTAGTACTACTCTCGCCCAAGCACGTTTAACTTCGGAGTTCTGATGGGATCCGGTGCATTAGTGCTGGTATGATCGCACCCGTTATGCTTTGCGACATAAATCCATATACATATGGCTCCAAAATGAAAAAAGTTTGGCGATTTTCGCCGCAAACCCCGCAGGTTTCTTCGTATGACGCGCAAAAAGGTTTGGGGGTGCAACACGAGGACTTCCCAGGAGGTCACCCATCTTAGTACTACTCTCGCCCAAGCACGTTTAACTTCGGAGTTCTGATGGGATCCGGTGCATTAGTGCTGGTATGATCGCACCCGTTATGCTTTGCGACATAAATCCATATACATATGGCTCCAAAATGAAAAAAGTTTGGCGATTTTCGCCGCAAACCCCGCAGGTTTCTTCGTATGACGCGCAAAAAGGTTTGGGGGTGCAACACGAGGACTTCCCAGGAGGTCACCCATCTTAGTACTACTCTCGCCCAAGCACGTTTAACTTCGGAGTTCTGATGGGATCCGGTGCATTAGTGCTGGTATGATCGCACCCGTTATGCTTTGCGACATAAATCCATATACATATTGCTCCGTATGGCTCCAAAATGAAAAAAGTTTGGCGATTTTCGCCGCAAACCCCGCAGGTTTCTTCGTATGACGCGCAAAAAGGTTTGGGGGTGCAACACGAGGACTTCCCAGGAGGTCACCCATCTTAGTACTACTCTCGCCCAAGCACGTTTAACTTCGGAGTTCTGATGGGATCCGGTGCATTAGTGCTGGTATGATCGCACCCGTTATGCTTTGCGACATAAATCCATATACATATGGCTCCAAAATGAAAAAAGTTTGGCGATTTTCGCCGCAAACCCCGCAGGTTTCTTCGTATGACGCGCAAAAAGGTTTGGGGGTGCAACACGAGGACTTCCCAGGAGGTCACCCATCTTAGTACTACTCTCGTCCAAGCACGTTTAACTTCGGAGTTCTGATGGGATCCGGTGCATTAGTGCTGGTATGATCGCACCCGTTATGCTTTGCGACATAAATCCATATACATATGGCTCCAAAATGAAAAAAGTTTGGCGATTTTCGCCGCAAACCCCGCAGGTTTCTTCGTATGACGCGCAAAAAGGTTTGGGGGTGCAACACGAGGACTTCCCAGGAGGTCACCCATCTTAGTACTACTCTCGCCCAAGCACGTTTAACTTCGGAGTTCTGATGGGATCCGGTGCATTAGTGCTGGTATGATCGCACCCGTTATGCTTTGCGACATAAATCAATATACATATGGCTCCAAAATGAAAAAAGTTTGGCGATTTTCGCCGCAAACCCCGCAGGTTTCTTCGTATGACGCGCAAAAAGGTTTGGGGGTGCAACACGAGGACTTCCCAGGAGGTCACCCATCTTTGTACTACTCTCGCCCAAGCACGTTTAACTTCGGAGTTCTGATGGGATCCGGTGCATTAGTGCTGGTATGATCGCACCCGTTATGCTTTGCGACATAAATCCATATACATATTGCTCCGTATGGCTCCAAAATGAAAAAAGTTTGGCGATTTTCGCCGCAAACCCCGCAGGTTTCTTCGTATGACGCGCAAAAAGGTTTGGGGGTGCAACACGAGGACTTCCCAGGAGGTCACCCATCTTAGTACTACTCTCGCCCAAGCACGTTTAACTTCGGAGTTCTGATGGGATCCGGTGCATTAGTGCTGGTATGATCGCACCCGTTATGCTTTGCGACATAAATCAATATACATATGGCTCCAAAATGAAAAAAGTTTGGCGATTTTCGCCGCAAACCCCGCAGGTTTCTTCGTATGACGCGCAAAAAGGTTTGGGGGTGCAACACGAGGACTTCCCAGGAGGTCACCCATCTTTGTACTACTCTCGCCCAAGCACGTTTAACTTCGGAGTTCTGATGGGATCCGGTGCATTAGTGCTGGTATGATCGCACCCGTTATGCTTTGCGACATAAATCCATATACATATTGCTCCGTATGGCTCCAAAATGAAAAAAGTTTGGCGATTTTCGCCGCAAACCCCGCAGGTTTCTTCGTATGACGCGCAAAAAGGTTTGGGGGTGCAACACGAGGACTTCCCAGGAGGTCACCCATCTTAGTACTACTCTCGCCCAAGCACGTTTAACTTCGGAGTTCTGATGGGATCCGGTGCATTAGTGCTGGTATGATCGCACCCGTTATGCTTTGCGACATAAATCCATATACATATTGCTCCGTATGGCTCCAAAATGAAAAAAGTTTGGCGATTTTCGCCGCAAACCCCGCAGGTTTCTTCGTATGACGCGCAAAAAGGTTTGGGGGTGCAACACGAGGACTTCCCAGGAGGTCACCCATCTTAGTACTACTCTCGCCCAAGCACGTTTAACTTCGGAGTTCTGATGGGATCCGGTGCATTAGTGCTGGTATGATCGCACCCGTTATGCTTTGCGACATAAATCCATATACATATGGCTCCAAAATGAAAAAAGTTTGGCGATTTTCGCCGCAAACCCCGCAGGTTTCTTCGTATGACGCGCAAAAAGGTTTGGGGGTGCAACACGAGGACTTCCCAGGAGGTCACCCATCTTAGTACTACTCTCGCCCAAGCACGTTTAACTTCGGAGTTCTGATGGGATCCGGTGCATTAGTGCTGGTATGATCGCACCCGTTATGCTTTGCGACATAAATCCATATACATATGGCTCCAAAATGAAAAAAGTTTGGCGATTTTCGCCGCAAACCCCGCAGGTTTCTTCGTATGACGCGCAAAAAGGTTTGGGGGTGCAACACGAGGACTTCCCAGGAGGTCACCCATCTTAGTACTACTCTCGCCCAAGCACGTTTAACTTCGGAGTTCTGATGGGATCCGGTGCATTAGTGCTGGTATGATCGCACCCGTTATGCTTTGCGACATAAATCCATATACATATTGCTCCGTATGGCTCCAAAATGAAAAAAGTTTGGCGATTTTCGCCGCAAACCCCGCAGGTTTCTTCGTATGACGCGCAAAAAGGTTTGGGGGTGCAACACGAGGACTTCCCAGGAGGTCACCCATCTTAGTACTACTCTCGCCCAAGCACGTTTAACTTCGGAGTTCTGATGGGATCCGGTGCATTAGTGCTGGTATGATCGCACCCGTTATGCTTTGCGACATAAATCCATATACATATGGCTCCAAAATCAAAAAAGTTTGGCGATTTTCGCCGCAAACCCCGCAGGTTTCTTCGTATGACGCGCAAAAAGGTTTGGGGGTGCAACACGAGGACTTCCCAGGAGGTCACCCATCTTAGTACTACTCTCGCCCAAGCACGTTTAACTTCGGAGTTCTGATGGGATCCGGTGCATTAGTGCTGGTATGATCGCACCCGTTATGCTTTGCGACATAAATCCATATACATATGGCTCCAAAATGAAAAAAGTTTGGCGATTTTCGCCGCAAACCCCGCAGGTTTCTTCGTATGACGCGCAAAAAGGTTTGGGGGTGCAACACGAGGACTTCCCAGGAGGTCACCCATCTTAGTACTACTCTCGCCCAAGCACGTTTAACTTCGGAGTTCTGATGGGATCCGGTGCATTAGTGCTGGTATGATCGCACCCGTTATGCTTTGCGACATAAATCCATATACATATGGCTCCAAAATGAAAAAAGTTTGGCGATTTTCGCCGCAAACCCCGCAGGTTTCTTCGTATGACGCGCAAAAAGGTTTGGGGGTGCAACACGAGGACTTCCCAGGAGGTCACCCATCTTAGTACTACTCTCGCCCAAGCACGTTTAACTTCGGAGTTCTGATGGGATCCGGTGCATTAGTGCTGGTATGATCGCACCCGTTATGCTTTGCGACATAAATCAATATACATATGGCTCCAAAATGAAAAAAGTTTGGCGATTTTCGCCGCAAACCCCGCAGGTTTCTTCGTATGACGCGCAAAAAGGTTTGGGGGTGCAACACGAGGACTTCCCAGGAGGTCACCCATCTTAGTACTACTCTCGCCCAAGCACGTTTAACTTCGGAGTTCTGATGGGATCCGGTGCATTAGTGCTGGTATGATCGCACCCGTTATGCTTTGCGACATAAATCCATATACATATTGCTCCGTATGGCTCCAAAATGAAAAAAGTTTGGCGATTTTCGCCGCAAACCCCGCAGGTTTCTTCGTATGACGCGCAAAAAGGTTTGGGGGTGCAACACGAGGACTTCCCAGGAGGTCACCCATCTTAGTACTACTCTCGCCCAAGCACGTTTAACTTCGGAGTTCTGATGGGATCCGGTGCATTAGTGCTGGTATGATCGCACCCGTTATGCTTTGCGACATAAATCCATATACATATGGCTCCAAAATGAAAAAAGTTTGGCGATTTTCGCCGCAAACCCCGCAGGTTTCTTCGTATGACGCGCAAAAAGGTTTGGGGGTGCAACACGAGGACTTCCCAGGAGGTCACCCATCTTAGTACTACTCTCGTCCAAGCACGTTTAACTTCGGAGTTCTGATGGGATCCGGTGCATTAGTGCTGGTATGATCGCACCCGTTATGCTTTGCGACATAAATCCATATACATATGGCTCCAAAATGAAAAAAGTTTGGCGATTTTCGCCGCAAACCCCGCAGGTTTCTTCGTATGACGCGCAAAAAGGTTTGGGGGTGCAACACGAGGACTTCCCAGGAGGTCACCCATCTTAGTACTACTCTCGCCCAAGCACGTTTAACTTCGGAGTTCTGATGGGATCCGGTGCATTAGTGCTGGTATGATCGCACCCGTTATGCTTTGCGACATAAATCAATATACATATGGCTCCAAAATGAAAAAAGTTTGGCGATTTTCGCCGCAAACCCCGCAGGTTTCTTCGTATGACGCGCAAAAAGGTTTGGGGGTGCAACACGAGGACTTCCCAGGAGGTCACCCATCTTTGTACTACTCTCGCCCAAGCACGTTTAACTTCGGAGTTCTGATGGGATCCGGTGCATTAGTGCTGGTATGATCGCACCCGTTATGCTTTGCGACATAAATCCATATACATATTGCTCCGTATGGCTCCAAAATGAAAAAAGTTTGGCGATTTTCGCCGCAAACCCCGCAGGTTTCTTCGTATGACGCGCAAAAAGGTTTGGGGGTGCAACACGAGGACTTCCCAGGAGGTCACCCATCTTAGTACTACTCTCGCCCAAGCACGTTTAACTTCGGAGTTCTGATGGGATCCGGTGCATTAGTGCTGGTATGATCGCACCCGTTATGCTTTGCGACATAAATCAATATACATATGGCTCCAAAATGAAAAAAGTTTGGCGATTTTCGCCGCAAACCCCGCAGGTTTCTTCGTATGACGCGCAAAAAGGTTTGGGGGTGCAACACGAGGACTTCCCAGGAGGTCACCCATCTTTGTACTACTCTCGCCCAAGCACGTTTAACTTCGGAGTTCTGATGGGATCCGGTGCATTAGTGCTGGTATGATCGCACCCGTTATGCTTTGCGACATAAATCCATATACATATTGCTCCGTATGGCTCCAAAATGAAAAAAGTTTGGCGATTTTCGCCGCAAACCCCGCAGGTTTCTTCGTATGACGCGCAAAAAGGTTTGGGGGTGCAACACGAGGACTTCCCAGGAGGTCACCCATCTTAGTACTACTCTCGCCCAAGCACGTTTAACTTCGGAGTTCTGATGGGATCCGGTGCATTAGTGCTGGTATGATCGCACCCGTTATGCTTTGCGACATAAATCCATATACATATTGCTCCGTATGGCTCCAAAATGAAAAAAGTTTGGCGATTTTCGCCGCAAACCCCGCAGGTTTCTTCGTATGACGCGCAAAAAGGTTTGGGGGTGCAACACGAGGACTTCCCAGGAGGTCACCCATCTTAGTACTACTCTCGCCCAAGCACGTTTAACTTCGGAGTTCTGATGGGATCCGGTGCATTAGTGCTGGTATGATCGCACCCGTTATGCTTTGCGACATAAATCCATATACATATGGCTCCAAAATGAAAAAAGTTTGGCGATTTTCGCCGCAAACCCCGCAGGTTTCTTCGTATGACGCGCAAAAAGGTTTGGGGGTGCAACACGAGGACTTCCCAGGAGGTCACCCATCTTAGTACTACTCTCGCCCAAGCACGTTTAACTTCGGAGTTCTGATGGGATCCGGTGCATTAGTGCTGGTATGATCGCACCCGTTATGCTTTGCGACATAAATCCATATACATATGGCTCCAAAATGAAAAAAGTTTGGCGATTTTCGCCGCAAACCCCGCAGGTTTCTTCGTATGACGCGCAAAAAGGTTTGGGGGTGCAACACGAGGACTTCCCAGGAGGTCACCCATCTTAGTACTACTCTCGCCCAAGCACGTTTAACTTCGGAGTTCTGATGGGATCCGGTGCATTAGTGCTGGTATGATCGCACCCGTTATGCTTTGCGACATAAATCCATATACATATTGCTCCGTATGGCTCCAAAATGAAAAAAGTTTGGCGATTTTCGCCGCAAACCCCGCAGGTTTCTTCGTATGACGCGCAAAAAGGTTTGGGGGTGCAACACGAGGACTTCCCAGGAGGTCACCCATCTTAGTACTACTCTCGCCCAAGCACGTTTAACTTCGGAGTTCTGATGGGATCCGGTGCATTAGTGCTGGTATGATCGCACCCGTTATGCTTTGCGACATAAATCCATATACATATGGCTCCAAAATCAAAAAAGTTTGGCGATTTTCGCCGCAAACCCCGCAGGTTTCTTCGTATGACGCGCAAAAAGGTTTGGGGGTGCAACACGAGGACTTCCCAGGAGGTCACCCATCTTAGTACTACTCTCGCCCAAGCACGTTTAACTTCGGAGTTCTGATGGGATCCGGTGCATTAGTGCTGGTATGATCGCACCCGTTATGCTTTGCGACATAAATCCATATACATATGGCTCCAAAATGAAAAAAGTTTGGCGATTTTCGCCGCAAACCCCGCAGGTTTCTTCGTATGACGCGCAAAAAGGTTTGGGGGTGCAACACGAGGACTTCCCAGGAGGTCACCCATCTTAGTACTACTCTCGCCCAAGCACGTTTAACTTCGGAGTTCTGATGGGATCCGGTGCATTAGTGCTGGTATGATCGCACCCGTTATGCTTTGCGACATAAATCCATATACATATGGCTCCAAAATGAAAAAAGTTTGGCGATTTTCGCCGCAAACCCCGCAGGTTTCTTCGTATGACGCGCAAAAAGGTTTGGGGGTGCAACACGAGGACTTCCCAGGAGGTCACCCATCTTAGTACTACTCTCGCCCAAGCACGTTTAACTTCGGAGTTCTGATGGGATCCGGTGCATTAGTGCTGGTATGATCGCACCCGTTATGCTTTGCGACATAAATCAATATACATATGGCTCCAAAATGAAAAAAGTTTGGCGATTTTCGCCGCAAACCCCGCAGGTTTCTTCGTATGACGCGCAAAAAGGTTTGGGGGTGCAACACGAGGACTTCCCAGGAGGTCACCCATCTTTGTACTACTCTCGCCCAAGCACGTTTAACTTCGGAGTTCTGATGGGATCCGGTGCATTAGTGCTGGTATGATCGCACCCGTTATGCTTTGCGACATAAATCCATATACATATTGCTCCGTATGGCTCCAAAATGAAAAAAGTTTGGCGATTTTCGCCGCAAACCCCGCAGGTTTCTTCGTATGACGCGCAAAAAGGTTTGGGGGTGCAACACGAGGACTTCCCAGGAGGTCACCCATCTTAGTACTACTCTCGCCCAAGCACGTTTAACTTCGGAGTTCTGATGGGATCCGGTGCATTAGTGCTGGTATGATCGCACCCGTTATGCTTTGCGACATAAATCAATATACATATGGCTCCAAAATGAAAAAAGTTTGGCGATTTTCGCCGCAAACCCCGCAGGTTTCTTCGTATGACGCGCAAAAAGGTTTGGGGGTGCAACACGAGGACTTCCCAGGAGGTCACCCATCTTTGTACTACTCTCGCCCAAGCACGTTTAACTTCGGAGTTCTGATGGGATCCGGTGCATTAGTGCTGGTATGATCGCACCCGTTATGCTTTGCGACATAAATCCATATACATATTGCTCCGTATGGCTCCAAAATGAAAAAAGTTTGGCGATTTTCGCCGCAAACCCCGCAGGTTTCTTCGTATGACGCGCAAAAAGGTTTGGGGGTGCAACACGAGGACTTCCCAGGAGGTCACCCATCTTAGTACTACTCTCGCCCAAGCACGTTTAACTTCGGAGTTCTGATGGGATCCGGTGCATTAGTGCTGGTATGATCGCACCCGTTATGCTTTGCGACATAAATCAATATACATATGGCTCCAAAATGAAAAAAGTTTGGCGATTTTCGCCGCAAACCCCGCAGGTTTCTTCGTATGACGCGCAAAAAGGTTTGGGGGTGCAACACGAGGACTTCCCAGGAGGTCACCCATCTTTGTACTACTCTCGCCCAAGCACGTTTAACTTCGGAGTTCTGATGGGATCCGGTGCATTAGTGCTGGTATGATCGCACCCGTTATGCTTTGCGACATAAATCCATATACATATTGCTCCGTATGGCTCCAAAATGAAAAAAGTTTGGCGATTTTCGCCGCAAACCCCGCAGGTTTCTTCGTATGACGCGCAAAAAGGTTTGGGGGTGCAACACGAGGACTTCCCAGGAGGTCACCCATCTTAGTACTACTCTCGCCCAAGCACGTTTAACTTCGGAGTTCTGATGGGATCCGGTGCATTAGTGCTGGTATGATCGCACCCGTTATGCTTTGCGACATAAATCCATATACATATTGCTCCGTATGGCTCCAAAATGAAAAAAGTTTGGCGATTTTCGCCGCAAACCCCGCAGGTTTCTTCGTATGACGCGCAAAAAGGTTTGGGGGTGCAACACGAGGACTTCCCAGGAGGTCACCCATCTTAGTACTACTCTCGCCCAAGCACGTTTAACTTCGGAGTTCTGATGGGATCCGGTGCATTAGTGCTGGTATGATCGCACCCGTTATGCTTTGCGACATAAATCCATATACATATGGCTCCAAAATGAAAAAAGTTTGGCGATTTTCGCCGCAAACCCCGCAGGTTTCTTCGTATGACGCGCAAAAAGGTTTGGGGGTGCAACACGAGGACTTCCCAGGAGGTCACCCATCTTAGTACTACTCTCGCCCAAGCACGTTTAACTTCGGAGTTCTGATGGGATCCGGTGCATTAGTGCTGGTATGATCGCACCCGTTATGCTTTGCGACATAAATCCATATACATATGGCTCCAAAATGAAAAAAGTTTGGCGATTTTCGCCGCAAACCCCGCAGGTTTCTTCGTATGACGCGCAAAAAGGTTTGGGGGTGCAACACGAGGACTTCCCAGGAGGTCACCCATCTTAGTACTACTCTCGCCCAAGCACGTTTAACTTCGGAGTTCTGATGGGATCCGGTGCATTAGTGCTGGTATGATCGCACCCGTTATGCTTTGCGACATAAATCCATATACATATTGCTCCGTATGGCTCCAAAATGAAAAAAGTTTGGCGATTTTCGCCGCAAACCCCGCAGGTTTCTTCGTATGACGCGCAAAAAGGTTTGGGGGTGCAACACGAGGACTTCCCAGGAGGTCACCCATCTTAGTACTACTCTCGCCCAAGCACGTTTAACTTCGGAGTTCTGATGGGATCCGGTGCATTAGTGCCGGTATGATCGCACCCGTTATGCTTTGCGACATAAATCCATATACATATGGCTCCAAAATGAAAAAAGTTTGGCGATTTTCGCCGCAAACCCCGCAGGTTTCTTCGTATGACGCGCAAAAAGGTTTGGGGGTGCAACACGAGGACTTCCCAGGAGGTCACCCATCTTAGTACTACTCTCGCCCAAGCACGTTTAACTTCGGAGTTCTGATGGGATCCGGTGCATTAGTGCTGGTATGATCGCACCCGTTATGCTTTGCGACATAAATCCATATACATATGGCTCCAAAATGAAAAAAGTTTGGCGATTTTCGCCGCAAACCCCGCAGGTTTCTTCGTATGACGCGCAAAAAGGTTTGGGGGTGCAACACGAGGACTTCCCAGGAGGTCACCCATCTTAGTACTACTCTCGCCCAAGCACGTTTAACTTCGGAGTTCTGATGGGATCCGGTGCATTAGTGCTGGTATGATCGCACCCGTTATGCTTTGCGACATAAATCCATATACATATTGCTCCGTATGGCTCCAAAATGAAAAAAGTTTGGCGATTTTCGCCGCAAACCCCGCAGGTTTCTTCGTATGACGCGCAAAAAGGTTTGGGGGTGCAACACGAGGACTTCCCAGGAGGTCACCCATCTTAGTACAACTCTCGCCCAAGCACGTTTAACTTCGGAGTTCTGATGGGATCCGGTGCATTAGTGCTGGTATGATCGCACCCGTTATGCTTTGCGACATAAATCCATATACATATTGCTCCGTATGGCTCCAAAATGAGAAAAGTTTGGCGATTTTCGCTGCAAACCCCGCAGGTTTCTTCGTATGACGCGCAAAAAGGTTTGGGGGTGCAACACGAGGACTTCCCAGGAGGTCACCCATCTTAGTACTACTCTCGCCCAAGCACGTTTAACTTCGGAGTTCTGATGGGATCCGGTGCATTAGTGCTGGTATGATCGCACCCGTTATGCTTTGCGACATAAATCCATATACATATGGCTCCAAAATGAAAAAAGTTTGGCGATTTTCGCCGCAAACCCCGCAGGTTTCTTCGTATGACGCGCAAAAAGGTTTGGGGGTGCAACACGAGGACTTCCCAGGAGGTCACCCATCTTAGTACTACTCTCGCCCAAGCACGTTTAACTTCGGAGTTCTGATGGGATCCGGTGCATTAGTGCTGGTATGATCGCACCCGTTATTCTTTGCGACATAAATCCATATACATATGGCTCCAAAATGAAAAAAGTTTGGCGATTTTCGCCGCAAACCCCGCAGGTTTCTTCGTATGACGCGCAAAAAGGTTTGGGGGTGCAACAAGAGGACTTCCCAGGAGGTCACCCATCTTAGTACTACTCTCGCCCAAGCACGTTTGACTTCGGAGTTCTGATGGGATCCGGTGCATTAGTGCGGGTATGATCGCACCCGTTATGCTTTGCGACATAAATCCATAAACATATTGCTCCGTATGGCTCCAAAATGAAAAAAGTTTGGCGATTTTCGTCGCAAACCCCGCAGGTTTCTTCGTATGACGCGCAAAAAGGTTTGGGGGTGCAACACGAGGACTTCCCAGGAGGTCACCCATCTTAGTACTACTCTCGCCCAAGCACGTTTATCTTCGGAGTTCTGATGGGATCCGGTGCATTAGTGCTGGTATGATCGCACCCGTTATGCTTTGCGACATAAATCCATATACATATTGCTCCGTATGGCTCCAAAATGAAAAAAGTTTGGCGATTTTCGCCGCAAACCCCGCAGGTTTCTTCGTATGACGCGCAAAAAGGTTTGGGGGTGCAACACGAGGACTTCCCAGGAGGTCACCCATCTTAGTACTACTCTCGCCCAAGCACGTTTAACTTCGGAGTTCTGATGGGATCCGGTGCATTAGTGCTGGTATGATCGCACCCGTTATGCTTTGCGACATAAATCCATATACATATGGCTCAAAAATGAAAAAAGTTTGGCGATTTTCGCCGCAAACCCCGCAGGTTTCTTCGTATGACGCGCAAAAAGGTTTGGGGGTGCAACACGAGGACTTCCCAGGAGGTCACCCATCTTAGTACTACTCTCGCCCAAGCACGTTTAACTTCGGAGTTCTGATGGGATCCGGTGCATTAGTGCTGGTATGATCGCACCCGTTATGCTTTGCGACATAAATCCATATACATATGGCTCCAAAATGAAAAAAGTTTGGCGATTTTCGCCGCAAACCCCGCAGGTTTCTTCGTATGACGCGCAAAAAGGTTTGGGGGTGCAACACGAGGACTTCCCAGGAGGTCACCCATCTTAGTACTACTCTCGCCCAAGCACGTTTAACTTCGGAGTTCTGATGGGATCCGGTGCATTAGTGCTGGTATGATCGCACCCGTTATGCTTTGCGACATAAATCCATATACATATTGCTCCGTATGGCTCCAAAATGAAAAAAGTTTGGCGATTTTCGCCGCAAACCCCGCAGGTTTCTTCGTATGACGCGCAAAAAGGTTTGGGGGTGCAACACGAGGACTTCCCAGGAGGTCACCCATCTTAGTACAACTCTCGCCCAAGCACGTTTAACTTCGGAGTTCTGATGGGATCCGGTGCATTAGTGCGGGTATGATCGCACCCGTTATGCTTTGCGACATAAATCCATATACATATTGCTCCGTATGGCTCCAAAATGAAAAAAGTTTGGCGATTTTCGCTGCAAACCCCGCAGGTTTCTTCGTATGACGCGCAAAAAGGTTTGGGGGTGCAACACGAGGACTTCCCAGGAGGTCACCCATCTTAGTACTACTCTCGCCCAAGCACGTTTAACTTCGGAGTTCGGATGGGATCCGGTGCATTAGTGCTGGTATGATCGCACCCGTTATGCTTTGCGACATCAATCCATATACATATGGCTCCAAAATGAAAAAAGTTTGGCGATTTTCGCCGCAAACCCCGCAGGTTTCTTCGTATGACGCGCAAAAAGGTTTGGGGGTGCAACACGAGGACTTCCCAGGAGGTCACCCATCTTAGTACTACTCTCGCCCAAGCACGTTTAACTTCGGAGTTCTGATGGGATCCGGTGCATTAGTGCTGGTATGATCGCACCCGTTATTCTTTGTGACATAAATCCATATACATATGGCTCCAAAATGAAAAAAGTTTGGCGATTTTCGCCGCAAACCCCGCAGGTTTCTTCGTATGACGCGCAAAAAGGTTTGGGGGTGCAACACGAGGACTTCCCAGGAGGTCACCCATCTTAGTACTACTCTCGCCCAAGCACGTTTAACTTCGGAGTTCTGATGGGATCCGGTGCATTAGTGCTGGTATGATCGCACCCGTTATGCTTTGCGACATAAATCCATAAACATATTGCTCCGTATGGCTCCAAAATGAAAAAAGTTTGGCGATTTTCGTCGCAAACCCCGCAGGTTTCTTCGTATGACGCGCAAAAAGGTTTGGGGGTGCAACACGAGGACTTCCCAGGAGGTCACCCATCTTAGTACTACTCTCGCCCAAGCACGTTTATCTTCGGAGTTCTGATGGGATCCGGTGCATTAGTGCTGGTATGATCGCACCCGTTATGCTTTGCGACATAAATCCATATACATATTGCTCCGTATGGCTCCAAAATGAAAAAAGTTTGGCGATTTTCGCCGCAAACCCCGCAGGTTTCTTCGTATGACGCGCAAAAAGGTTTGGGGGTGCAACACGAGGACTTCCCAGGAGGTCACCCATCTTAGTACTACTCTCGCCCAAGCACGTTTAACTTCGGAGTTCTGATGGGATCCGGTGCATTAGTGCTGGTATGATCGCACCCGTTATGCTTTGCGACATAAATCCATATACATATTGCTCCGTATGGCTCCAAAATGAAAAAAGTTTGGCGATTTTCGCCGCAAACCCCGCAGGTTTCTTCGTATGACGCGCAAAAAGGTTTGGGGGTGCAACACGAGGACTTCCCAGGAGGTCACCCATCTTAGTACTACTCTCGCCCAAGCACGTTTAACTTCGGAGTTCTGATGGGATCCGGTGCATTAGTGCTGGTATGATCGCACCCGTTATGCTTTGCGACATAAATCCATATACATATTGCTCCGTATGGCTCCAAAATGAAAAAAGTTTGGCGATTTTCGCCGCAAACCCCGCAGGTTTCTTCGTATGACGCGCAAAAAGGTTTGGGGGTGCAACACGAGGACTTCCCAGGAGGTCACCCATCTTAGTACAACTCTCGCCCAAGCACGTTTAACTTCGGAGTTCTGATGGGATCCGGTGCATTAGTGCGGGTATGATCGCACCCGTTATGCTTTGCGACATAAATCCATATACATATTGCTCCGTATGGCTCCAAAATGAAAAAAGTTTGGCGATTTTCGCTGCAAACCCCGCAGGTTTCTTCGTATGACGCGCAAAAAGGTTTGGGGGTGCAACACGAGGACTTCCCAGGAGGTCACCCATCTTAGTACTACTCTCGCCCAAGCACGTTTAACTTCGGAGTTCGGATGGGATCCGGTGCATTAGTGCTGGTATGATCGCACCCGTTATGCTTTGCGACATCAATCCATATACATATGGCTCCAAAATGAAAAAAGTTTGGCGATTTTCGCCGCAAACCCCGCAGGTTTCTTCGTATGACGCGCAAAAAGGTTTGGGGGTGCAACACGAGGACTTCCCAGGAGGTCACCCATCTTAGTACTACTCTCGCCCAAGCACGTTTAACTTCGGAGTTCTGATGGGATCCGGTGCATTAGTGCTGGTATGATCGCACCCGTTATTCTTTGTGACATAAATCCATATACATATGGCTCCAAAATGAAAAAAGTTTGGCGATTTTCGCCGCAAACCCCGCAGGTTTCTTCGTATGACGCGCAAAAAGGTTTGGGGGTGCAACACGAGGACTTCCCAGGAGGTCACCCATCTTAGTACTACTCTCGCCCAAGCACGTTTAACTTCGGAGTTCTGATGGGATCCGGTGCATTAGTGCTGGTATGATCGCACCCGTTATGCTTTGCGACATAAATCCATAAACATATTGCTCCGTATGGCTCCAAAATGAAAAAAGTTTGGCGATTTTCGTCGCAAACCCCGCAGGTTTCTTCGTATGACGCGCAAAAAGGTTTGGGGGTGCAACACGAGGACTTCCCAGGAGGTCACCCATCTTAGTACTACTCTCGCCCAAGCACGTTTATCTTCGGAGTTCTGATGGGATCCGGTGCATTAGTGCTGGTATGATCGCACCCGTTATGCTTTGCGACATAAATCCATATACATATTGCTCCGTATGGCTCCAAAATGAAAAAAGTTTGGCGATTTTCGCCGCAAACCCCGCAGGTTTCTTCGTATGACGCGCAAAAAGGTTTGGCGGTGCAACACGAGGACTTCCCAGGAGGTCACCCATCTTAGTACTACTCTCGCCCAAGCACGTTTAACTTCGGAGTTCTGATGGGATCCGGTGCATTAGTGCTGGTATGATCGCACCCGTTATGCTTTGCGACATAAATCCATATACATATTGCTCCGTATGGCTCCAAAATGAAAAAAGTTTGGCGATTTTTCGCCGCAAACCCCGCAGGTTTCTTCGTATGACGCGCAAAAAGGTTTGGGGGTGCAACACGAGGACTTCCCAGGAGGTCACCCATCTTAGTACTACTCTCGCCCAAGCACGTTTAACTTCGGAGTTCTGATGAGATCCGGTGCATTAGTGCTGGTATGATCGCACCCGTTATGCTTTGCGACATAAATCCATATACATATTGCTCCGTATGGCTCCAAAATGAAAAAAGTTTGGCGATTTTCGCCGCAAACCCCGCAGGTTTCTTCGTATGACGCGCAAAAAGGTTTGGGGGTGCAACACGAGGACTTCCCAGGAGGTCACCCATCTTAGTACTACTCTCGCCCAAGCACGTTTAACTTAGGAGTTCTGATGGGATACGGTGCATTAGTGCTGGTATGATCGCACCCGTTATGCTTTGCGACATAAATCCATATACATATTGCTCCGTATGGCTCCAAAATGAAAAAAGTTTGGCGATTTTCGCCGCAAACCCCGCAGGTTTCTTCGTATGACGCGCAAAAAGGTTTGGGGGTGCAACACGAGGACTTCCCAGGAGGTCACCCATCTTAGTACTACTCTCGCCCAAGCACGTTTAACTTCGGAGTTCTGATGGGATCCGGTGCATTAGTGCTGGTATGATCGCACCCGTTATGCTTTGCGACATAAATCCATATACATATTGCTCCTCGTATGGCTCCAAAATGAAAAAAGTTTGGCGATTTTCGCCGCAAACCCCGCAGGTTTCTTCGTATGACGCGCAAAAAGGTTTGGGGGTGCAACACGAGGACTTCCCAGGAGGTCACCCATCTTAGTACTACTCTCGCCCAAGCACGTTTAACTTCGGAGTTCTGATGGGATCCGGTGCATTAGTGCTGGTATGATGGCACCCGTTATGCTTTGCGACATAAATCCATATACATATGGCTCCAAAATGAAAAAAGTTTGGCGATTTTCGCCGCAAACCCCGCAGGTTTCTTCGTATGACGCGCAAAAAGGTTTGGGGGTGCAACACGAGGACTTCCCAGGAGGTCACCCATCTTAGTACTACTCTCGCCCAAGCACGTTTAACTTCGGAGTTCTGATGGGATCCGGTGCATTAGTGCTGGTATGATCGCACCCGTTATGCTTTGCGACATAAATCCATATACATATGGCTCCAAAATGAAAAAAGTTTGGCGATATTCGCCGCAAACCCCGCAGGTTTCTTCGTATGACGCGCAAAAAGGTTTGGGGGAGCAACACGAGGACTTCCCAGGAGGTCACCCATCTTAGTACTACTCTCGCCCAAGCACGTTTAACTTCGGAGTTCTGATGGGATCCGGTGCATTAGTGCTGGTATGATCGCACCCGTTATGCTTTGCGACATAAATCCATATACATATTGCTCCGTATGGCTCCAAAATGAAAAAAGTTTGGCGATTTTCGCCGCAAACCCCGCAGGTTTCTTCGTATGACGCGCAAAAAGGTTTGGGGGTGCAACACGAGGACTTCCCAGGAGGTCACCCATCTTAGTACTACTCTCGCCCAAGCACGTTTAACTTCGGAGTTCTGATGGGATCCGGTGCATTAGTGCTGGTATGATCGCACCCGTTATGCTTTGCGACATAAATCCATATACATATTGCTCCAAAATGAAAAAAGTTTGGCGATTTTCGCCGCAAACCCCGCAGGTTTCTTCGTATGACACGCAAAAAGGTTTGGGGGTGCAACACGAGGACTTCCCAGGAGGTCACCCATCTTAGTACTACTCTCGCCCAAGCACGTTTAACTTCGGAGTTCTGATGGGATCCGGTGCATTAGTGCTGGTATGATCGCACCCGTTATGCTTTGCGACATAAATCCATATACATATTGCTCCGTATGGCTCCAAAATGAAAAAAGTTTGGCGATTTTCGCCGCAAACCCCGCAGGTTTCTTCGTATGACGCGCAAAAAGGTTTGGGGGTGCAACACGAGGACTTCCCAGGAGGTCACCCATCTTAGTACTACTCTCGCCCAAGCACGTTTAACTTCGGAGTTCTGATGGGATCCGGTGCATTAGTGCTGGTATGATCGCACCCGTTATGCTTTGCGACATAAATCCATATACATATTGCTCCGTATGGCTCCAAAATGAAAAAAGTTTGGCGATTTTCGCCGCAAACCCCGCAGGTTTCTTCGTATGACGCGCAAAAAGGTTTGGGGGTGCAACACGAGGACTTCCCAGGAGGTCACCCATCTTAGTACTACTCTCGCCCAAGCACGTTTAACTTCGGAGTTCTGATGGGATCCGGTGCATTAGTGCTGGTATGATCGCACCCGTTATGCTTTGCGACATAAATCCATATACATATTGCTCCGTATGGCTCCAAAATGAAAAAAGTTTGGCGATTTTCGCCGCAAACCCCGCAGGTTTCTTCGTATGACGCGCAAAAAGGTTTGGGGGTGCAACACGAGGACTTCCCAGGAGGTCACCCATCTTAGTACTACTCTCGCCCAAGCACGTTTAACTTCGGAGTTCTGATGGGATCCGGTGCATTAGTGCTGGTATGATCGCACCCGTTATGCTTTGCGACATAAATCCATATACATATGGCTCCAAAATGAAAAAAGTTTGGCGATTTTCGCCGCAAACCCCGCAGGTTTCTTCGTATGACGCGCAAAAAGGTTTGGGGGTGCAACACGAGGACTTCCCAGGAGGTCACCCATCTTAGTACTACTCTCGCCCAAGCACGTTTAACTTCGGAGTTCTGATGGGATCCGGTGCATTAGTGCTGGTATGATCGCACCCGTTATGCTTTGCGACATAAATCCATATACATATGGCTCCAAAATGAAAAAAGTTTGGCGATTTTCGCCGCAAACCCCGCAGGTTTCTTCGTATGACGCGCAAAAAGGTTTGGGGGTGCAACACGAGGACTTCCCAGGAGGTCACCCATCTTAGTACTACTCTCGCCCAAGCACGTTTAACTTCGGAGTTCTGATGGGATCCGGTGCATTAGTGCTGGTATGATCGCACCCGTTATGCTTTGCGACATAAATCCATATACATATTGCTCCGTATGGCTCCAAAATGAAAAAAGTTTGGCGATTTTCGCCGCAAACCCCGCAGGTTTCTTCGTATGACGCGCAAAAAGGTTAGGGGGTGCAACACGAGGACTTCCCAGGAGGTCACCCATCTTAGTACTACTCTCGCCCAAGCACGTTTAACTTCGGAGTTCTGATGGGATCCGGTGCATTAGTGCTGGTATGATCGCACCCGTTATGCTTTGCGACATAAATCCATATACATATTGCTCCAAAATGAAAAAAGTTTGGCGATTTTCGCCGCAAACCCCGCAGGTTTCTTCGTATGACGCGCAAAAAGGTTTGGGGGTGCAACACGAGGACTTCCCAGGAGGTCACCCATCTTAGTACTACTCTCGCCCAAGCACGTTTAACTTCGGAGTTCTGATGGGATCCGGTGCATTAGTGCTGGTATGATCGCACCCGTTATGCTTTGCGACATAAATCCATATACATATTGCTCCGTATGGCTCCAAAATGAAAAAAGTTTGGCGATTTTCGCCGCAAACCCCGCAGGTTTCTTCGTATGACGCGCAAAAAGGTTTGGGGGTGCAACACGAGGACTTCCCAGGAGGTCACCCATCTTAGTACTACTCTCGCCTAAGCACGTTTAACTTCGGAGTTCTGATGGGATCCGGTGCATTAGTGCTGGTATGATCGCACCCGTTATGCTTTGCGACATAAATCCATATACATATTGCTCCTCGTATGGCTCCAAAATGAAAAAAGTTTGGCGATTTTCGCCGCAAACCCCGCAGGTTTCTTCGTATGACGCGCAAAAAGGTTTGGGGGTGCAACACGAGGACTTCCCAGGAGGTCACCCATCTTAGTACTACTCTCGCCCAAGCACGTTTAACTTCGGAGTTCTGATGGGATCCGGTGCATTAGTGCTGGTATGATCGCACCCATTATGCTTTGCGACATAAATCCATATACATATTGCTCCGTATGGCTCCAAAATGAAAAAAGTTTGGCGATTTTCGCCGCAAACCCCGCAGGTTTCTTCGTATGACGCGCAAAAAGGTTTGGGGGTGCAACACGAGGACTTCCCAGGAGGTCACCCATCTTAGTACTACTCTCGCCCAAGCACGTTTAACTTCGGAGTTCTGATGGGATCCGGTGCATTAGTGCTGGTATGATCGCACCCGTTATGCTTTGCGACATAAATCCATATACATATTGCTCCGTATGGCTCCAAAATGAAAAAAGTTTGGCGATTTTCGCCGCAAACCCCGCAGGTTTCTTCGTATGACGCGCAAAAAGGTTTGGGGGTGCAACACGAGGACTTCCCAGGAGGTCACCCATCTTAGTACTACTCTCGCCCAAGCACGTTTAACTTCGGAGTTCTGATGGGATCCGGTGCATTAGTGCTGGTATGATCGCACCCGTTATGCTTTGCGACATAAATCCATATACATATTGCTCCTCGTATGGCTCCAAAATGAAAAAAGTTTGGCGATTTTCGCCGCAAACCCCGCAGGTTTCTTCGTATGACGCGCAAAAAGGTTTGGGGGTGCAACACGAGGACTTCCCAGGAGGTCACCCATCTTAGTACTACTCTCGCCCAAGCACGTTTAACTTCGGAGTTCTGATGGGATCCGGTGCATTAGTGCTGGTATGATCGCACCCGTTATGCTTTGCGACATAAATCCATATACATATTGCTCCTCGTATGGCTCCAAAATGAAAAAAGTTTGGCGATTTTCGCCGCAAACCCCGCAGGTTTCTTCGTATGACGCGCAAAAAGGTTTGGGGGTGCAACACGAGGACTTCCCAGGAGGTCACCCATCTTAGTACTACTCTCGCCCAAGCACGTTTCACTTCGGAGTTCTGATGGGATCCGGTGCATTAGTGCTGGTATGATCGCACCCGTTATGCTTTGCGACATAAATCCATATACATATTGCTCCTCGTATGGCTCCAAAATGAAAAAAGTTTGGCGATTTTCGCCGCAAACCCCGCAGGTTTCTTCGTATGACGCGCAAAAAGGTTTGGGGGTGCAACACGAGGACTTCCCAGGAGGTCACCCATCTTAGTACTACTCTCGCCCAAGCACGTTTAACTTCGGAGTTCTGATGGGATCCGGTGCATTAGTGCTGGTATGATCGCACCCGTTATGCTTTGCGACATAAATCCATATACATATTGCTCCTCGTATGGCTCCAAAATGAAAAAAGTTTGGCGATTTTCGCCGCAAACCCCGCAGGTTTCTTCGTATGACGCGCAAAAAGGTTTGGGGGTGCAACACGAGGACGTCCCAGGAGGTCACCCATCTTAGTACTACTCTCGCCCAAGCACGTTTAACTTCGGAGTTCTGATGGGATCCGGTGCATTAGTGCTGGTATGATCGCACCCGTTATGCTTTGCGACATAAATCCATATACATATTGCTCCTCGTATGGCTCCAAAATGAAAAAAGTTTGGCGATTTTCGCCGCAAACCCCGCAGGTTTCTTCGTATGACGCGCAAAAAGGTTTGGGGGTGCAACACGAGGACTTCCCAGGAGGTCACCCATCTTAGTACTACTCTCGCCCAAGCACGTTTAACTTCGGAGTTCTGATGGGATCCGGTGCATTAGTGCTGGTATGATCGCACCCGTTATGCTTTGCGACATAAATCCATATACATATTGCTCCTCGTATGGCTCCAAAATGAAAAAAGTTTGGCGATTTTCGCCGCAAACCCCGCAGGTTTCTTCGTATGACGCGCAAAAAGGTTTGGGGGTGCAACACGAGGACTTCCCAGGAGGTCACCCATCTTAGTACTACTCTCGCCCAAGCACGTTTAACTTCGGAGTTCTGATGGGATCCGGTGCATTAGTGCTGGTATGATCGCACCCGTTATGCTTTGCGACATAAATCCATATACATATTGCTCCGTATGGCTCCAAAATGAAAAAAGTTTTGCGATTTTCGCCGCAAACCCCGCTGGTTTCTTCGTATGACGCGCACGTGCCGCAAAAAGGTTTGGGGGTGCAACACGAGGACTTCTCAGGAGGTCACCCATCTTAGTACTACTCTCGCCCAAGCACGTTTAACTTCGGAGTTCTGATGGGATCCGGTGCATTAGTGCTGGTATGATCGCAACCGTTATGCTTTGCGACATAAATCCATATACATATTGCTCCGTATGGCCCCAAAATGAAAAAAGTTTGGCGATTTTCGCCGCAAACCCCGCAGGTTTCTTCGTATGACGCGCACGTGCCGCAAAAGGGTTTGGGGGTGCAACACGAGGACTTCCCAGGAGGTCACCCATCTTAGTACTACTCTCGCCCAAGCACGTTTAACTTCGGAGTTCTGATGGGATCCGGTGCATTAGTGCTGGTATGATCGCACCCTTTATGCTTTGCGACATAAATCCATATACATATTGCTCCGTATGGCTCCAAAATGAAAAACGTTTGGCGATTTTCGCCGCAAACCCCGCAGGTTTCTTCGTATGACGCGCACGTGCCGCAAAAAGGTTTGGGGGTGCAACACGAGGACTTCCCAGGAGGTCACCCATTTTAGTACTACTCTCGCCCAAGCACGTTTAACTTCGGAGTTCTGATGGGATACGGTGCATTAGTGCTGGTATGATCGCACCCGTTTTGCTTTGCGACATGAATCCATATGCATATTACTCCGTATGGCTCCAAAATGAAAAAAGTTTGGCGATTTTCGCCGCAAACCCCGCAGGTTTCTTCGTATGACGCGCACGTGCCGCAAAAAGGTTTGGGGGTGCAACACGAGGACTTCCCAGGAGGTCACCCATCTTAGTACTACTCTCGCCCAAGCACGTTTAGCTTCGGAGTTCTGATGGGATCCGGTGCATTAGTGCTGGTATGATCGCACCCGTTATGCTTTGCGACATGAATCCATATGCATATTGCTCCGTATGGCTCCAAAATGAAAAAAGTTTGGCGATTTTCGCCGCAAACCCCGCAGGTTTCTTCGTATGATGCGCACGTGCCGCAAAAAGGTTTGGGGGTGCAACACGAGGACTTCCCAGTAGGTCACCCATCTTAGTACTACTCTCGCCCAAGCACGTTTAACTTCGGAGTTCTGATGGGATCCGGTGCATTAGTGCTGGTATGATCGCACCCGTTATGCTTTGCGACATAAATCCATATACATATTGCTCCGTATGGCTCCAAAATGAAAAAAGTTTGGCGATTTTCGCCGCAAACCCCGCAGGTTTCTTCGTATGACGCGCACGTGCCGCAAAAAGGTTTGCGGTGCAACACGAGGACTTCCCAGGAGGTCACCCATCTTAATACTACTCTCGCCCAAGCACGTTAAACTTCGGAGTTCTGATGGGATCCGATGCATTAGTGCTGGTATGATCGCACCCGTTATGCTTTGCGACATAAATCCAGATACATATTGCTCCGTATGGCTCCAAAATGAAAAAAGTTTGGCGATTTTCGCCGCAAACCCCGCAGGTTTCTTCGTATGACGCGCACGTGGCGCAAAAAGGTTTGGGGGTGCAACACGAGGACTTCCCAGGAGGTCACCCATCTTAGTACTACTCTCGCCCAAGCACGTTTAACTTCGGAGGGGATCCGGTGCATTAGTGCTGGTATGATCGCACCCGTTATGCTTTGCGACATAAATCCATATACATATTGCTCCGTATGGCTCCAAAATGAAAAAAGTTTGGCGATTTTCGCCGCAAACCCCGCAGGTTTCTTCGTATGACGCGCACGTGCCGCAAAAAGGTTTGGGGGTGCAACACGAGGACTTCCCAGGAGGTCACCCATCTTAGTACTACTCTCGCCCAAGCACGTTTAACTTCGGACTTCCGATGGGATCCGGTGCATTAGTGCTGGTATGATCGCAACCGTTATGCTTTGCGACATAAATCCATATACATATTGCTCCGTATGGCTCCAAAATGAAAAACGTTTGGCGATTTTCGCCGCAAACCCCGCAGGTTTCTTCGTATGACGCGCACGTGCCGCAAAAGGGTTTGGGGGTGCAACACGAGGACTTCCCAGGAGGTCACCCATCTTAGTACTACTCTCGCCCAAGCACGTTTAACTTCGGAGTTCTGATGGGATCCGGTGCATTAGTGCGGGTATGATCGCACCCTTTATGCTTTGCGACATAAATCCATATACATATTGCTCCGTATGGCTCCAAAATGAAAAACGTTTGGCGATTTTCGCCGCAAACCCCGCAGGTTTCTTCGTATGACGCGCAAAAAGGTTTGGGGGTGCAACACGAGGACTTCCCAGGAGGTCACCCATCTTAGTACTACTCTCGCCCAAGCACGTTTAACTTCGGAGTTCTGATGGGATACGGTGCATTAGTGCTGGTATGATCGCACCCGTTTTGCTTTGCGACATGAATCCATATGCATATTACTCCGTATGGCTCCAAAATGAAAAAAGTTTGGCGATTTTCGCCGCAAACCCCGCAGGTTTCTTCGTATGACGCGCACGTGCCGCAAAAAGGTTTGGGGGTGCAACACGAGGACTTCCCAGGAGGTCACCCATCTTAGTACTACTCTCGCCCAAGCACGTTTAGCTTCGGAGTTCTGATGGGATCCGGTGCATTAGTGCTGGTATGATCGCACCCGTTATGCTTTGCGACATGAATCCATATGCATATTGCTCCGTATGGCTCCAAAATGAAAAAAGTTTGGCGCTTTTCGCCGCAAACCCCGCAGGTTTCTTCGTATGACGCGCACGTGCCGCAAAAAGGTTTGGGGGTGCAACACGAGGACTTCCCAGTAGGTCACCCATCTTAGTACTACTCTCGCCCAAGCACGTTAAACTTCGGAGTTCTGATGGGATCCGGTGCATTAGTGCTGGTATGATCGCACCCGTTATGCTTTGCGACATAAATCCATATACATATTGCTCCGTATGGCTCCAAAATGAAAAAAGTTTGGCGATTTTCGCCGCAAACCCCGCAGGTTTCTTCGTATGACGCGCACGTGCCGCAAAAAGGTTTGGGGTGCAACACGAGGACTTCCTAGGAGGTCACCCATCTTAGTACTACTCTCGCCCAAGCACGTTTAACTTCGGAGTTCTGATGGGATCCGGTGCATTAGTGCTGGTATGATCGCACCCGTTATGCTTTGCGACATAAATCCATATACATATTGCTCCGTATGGCTCCAAAATGAAAAAAGTTTGGCGATTTTCGCCGCAAACCCCGCAGGTTTCTTCGTATGACGCGTAGGTGCCGCAAAAAGGTTTGGGGGTACAACACGAGGACTTCCCATGAGGTCACCCATCTTAGTACTACTCTCGCCCAAGCACGTTTAGCTTCGGAGTTCTGATGGGATCCGGTGCATTAGTGCTGGTATGATCGCACCCGTTATGCTTTGCGACATAAATCCATATACATATTGCTCCGTATGGCTCCAAAATGAAAAAAGTTTGGCGATTTTCGCCGCAAACCCCGCAGGTTTCTTCGTATGACGCGCACGTGCCGCAAAAAGGTTTGGGAGTGCAACACGAGGACTTCCCATGAGGTCACCCATCTTAGTACTACTCTCGCCCAAGCACGTTTAGCTTCGGAGTTCTGATGGGATCCGGTGCATTAGTGCTGGTATGATCGCACCCGTTATGCTTTGCGACATGAATCCATATGCATATTGCTCCGTATGGCTCCAAAATGAAAAAAGCTTGGCGATTTTCGCCGCAAACCCCGCAGGTTTCTTCGTATGACGCGCACGTGCCGCAAAAAGGTTTGGGGGTGCAACACGAGGACTTCCCAGGAGGTCACCCATCTTAGTACTACTCTCGCCCAAGCACGTTTAACTTCGGAGTTCTGATGGGATCCGGTGCATTAGTGCTGGTATGATCGCACCCGTTATGCTTTGCGACATAAATCCATATACATATTGCTCCGTATGGCTCCAAAATGAAAAAAGTTTGGCGTTTTTCGCCGCAAACCCCGCAGGTTTCTTCGTATGACGCGCACGTGCCGCAAAAAGGTTTGGGGGTGCAACACGAGGACTTCCCAGGAGGTCACCCATCTTAGTAGTACTCTCGCCCAAGCACGTTTAACTTCGGAGTTCTGATGGGATCCGGTGCATTAGTGCTGGTATGATCGCACAGGTTATGCTTTGCGACATAAATCCATATACATATTGCTGCATATGGCTCCAAAATGAAAAAAGTTTGGCGATTTTCGCCGCAAACCCCGCAGGTTTCTTCGTATGACGCGCACGTGCCGCAAAAAGGTTTGGGGGTGCAACACGAGGACTTCCCAGGAGGTCACCCATCTTAGTACTACTCTCGCCCAAGCACGTTTAACTTCGGAGTTCTGATGGGATCCGGTGCATTAGTGCTGGTATGATCGCACCCGTTATGCTTTGCGACATAAATCCATATACATATTGCTCCGTATGGCTCCAAAATGAAAAAAGTTTGGCGATTTTCGCCGCAAACCCCGCAGGTTTCTTCGTATGACGCGCAAAAAGGTTTGGGGGTGCAACACGAGGACTTCCCAGGAGGTCACCCATCTTAGTACTACTCTCGCCCAAGCACGTTTAACTTCGGAGTTCTGATGGGATACGGTGCATTAGTGCTGGTATGATCGCACCCGTTTTGCTTTGCGACATGAATCCATATGCATATTACTCCGTATGGCTCCAAAATGAAAAAAGTTTGGCGATTTTCGCCGCAAACCCCGCAGGTTTCTTCGTATGACGCGCACGTGCCGCAAAAAGGTTTGGGGTGCAACACGAGGACTTCCTAGGAGGTCACCCATCTTAGTACTACTCTCGCCCAAGCACGTTTAACTTCGGAGTTCTGATGGGATCCGGTGCATTAGTGCTGGTATGATCGCACCCGTTATGCTTTGCGACATAAATCCATATACATATTGCTCCGTATGGCTCCAAAATGAAAAAAGTTTGGCGATTTTCGCCGCAAACCCCGCAGGTTTCTTCGTATGACGCGTACGTGCCGCAAAAAGGTTTGGGGGTGCAACACGAGGACTTCCCAGGAGGTCACCCATCTTAGTAGTACTCTCGCCCAAGCACGTTTAACTTCGGAGTTCTGATGGGATCCGGTGCATTAGTGCTGGTATGATCGCACAGGTTATGCTTTGCGACATAAATCCATATACATATTGCTGCATATGGCTCCAAAATGAAAAAAGTTTGGCGATTTTCGCCGCAAACCCCGCAGGTTTCTTCGTATGACGCGCACGTGCCGCAAAAAGGTTTGGGGGTGCAACACGAGGACTTCCCAGGAGGTCACCCATCTTAGTACTACTCTCGCCCAAGCACGTTTAACTTCGGAGTTCTGATGGGATCCGGTGCATTAGTGCTGGTATGATCGCACCCGTTATGCTTTGCGACATAAATCCATATACATATTGCTCCGTATGGCTCCAAAATGAAAAAAGTTTGGCGATTTTCGCCGCAAACCCCGCAGGTTTCTTCGTATGATGCGCAAAAAGGTTTGGGGGTGCAACACGAGGACTTCCCAGGAGGTCACCCATCTTAGTACTACTCTCGCCCAAGCACGTTTAACTTCGGAGTTATGATGGGATCCGGTGCATTAGTGCTGGTATGATCGCACCCGTTATGCTTTGCGACATAAATCCATATACATATTGCTCCGTATGGCTCCAAAATGAAAAAAGTTTGGCGATTTTCGCCGCAAACCCCGCAAGTTTCTTCGTATGACGCGCAAAAAGGTTTGGGGGTGCAACACGAGGACTTCCCAGGAGGTCACCCATCTTAGTACTACTCTCGCCCAAGCACCTTTAACTTCGGAGTTCTGATGGGATCCGGTGCATTAGTGCTGGTATGATCGCACCCGTTATGCTTTGCGACATAAATCCATATACATATTGCTCCGTATGGCTCCAAAATGAAAAAAGTTTGGCGATTTTCGCCGCAAACCCCGCAGGTTTCTTCGTATGACGCGCAAAAAGGTTTGGGGGTGCAACACGAGGACTTCCCAGGAGGTCACCCATCTTAGTACTACTCTCGCCCAAGCACGTTTAACTTCGGAGTTCTGATGGGATCCGGTGGATTAGTGCTGGTATGATCGCACCCGTTATGCTTTGCGACATAAATCCATATACATATTGCTCCGTATGGCTCCAAAATGAAAAAAGTTTGGCGATTTTCGCCGCAAACCCCGCAGGTTTCTTCGTATGACGCGCAAAAAGGTTTGGGGGTGCAACACGAGGACTTCCCAGGAGGTCACCCATCTTAGTACTACTCTCGCCCAAGCAAGTGTAACTTTGGAGTTCTGATGGGATCCGGTGCATTAGTGCTGGTATGATCGCACCCGTTATGCTTTGCGACATAAATCCATATACATATTGCTCCGAATGGCTCCAAAATGAAAAAAGTTTTGCGATTTTCGCCGCAAACCCCGCAGGTTTCTTCGTATGACGCGCACGTGCCGCAAAAAGGTTTGGGGGTGCAACACGAGGACTTCCCAGGAAACACCCATCTTAGTACTACTCTCGCCCAAGCACGTTTAACTTCGGAGTTCTGATGGGATCCGGTGCATTAGTGCTGGTATGATCGCACCCGTTATGCTTTGCGACATAAATCCATATACATATTGCTCCGTATGGCTCCAAAATGAAAAAAGTTTTGCGATTTTCGCCGCAAACCCCGCAGGTTTCTTCGTATGACGCGCACGTGCCGCAAAAAGGTTTGGGGGTGCAACACGAGGACTTCCCAGGAGGTCACCCATCTTAGTACTACTCTCGCCCAAGCACGTTTAACTTCGGACTTCTGATGGGATCCGGTGCATTAGTGCTGGTATGATCGCAACCGTTATGCTTTGCGACATAAATCCATATACATATTGCTCCGTATGGCTCCAAAATGAAAAACGTTTGGCGATTTTCGCCGCAAACCCCGCAGGTTTCTTCGTATGACGCGCACGTGCCGCAAAAGGGTTTGGGGGTGCAACACGAGGACTTCCCAGGAGGTCACCCATCTTAGTACTACTCTCGCCCAAGCACGTTTAACTTCGGAGTTCTGATGGGATCCGGTGCATTAGTGCGGGTATGATCGCACCCTTTATGCTTTGCGACATAAATCCATATACATATTGCTCCGTATGGCTCCAAAATGAAAAACGTTTGGCGATTTTCGCCGCAAACCCCGCAGGTTTCTTCGTATGACGCGCAAAAAGGTTTGGGGGTGCAACACGAGGACTTCCCAGGAGGTCACCCATCTTAGTACTACTCTCGCCCAAGCACGTTTAACTTCGGAGTTCTGATGGGATACGGTGCATTAGTGCTGGTATGATCGCACCCGTTTTGCTTTGCGACATGAATCCATATGCATATTACTCCGTATGGCTCCAAAATGAAAAAAGTTTG